>VNJS01014213.1:0-10964 GCA_008042575.1 Drosophila watanabei | reverse complement strand
TTCTTAACATAAAAAAAAAAAAATTAATTTTTAAAGCCACGGTAGGTCGTTAATAAACGAAATTTTGATAGAGGCTTAGTGATGGTATGGACTGAAATTTTGTATGTTGACAAATCTCCATTAAAATTTATACAAAGCAAATTATTTTTTGTTACCAGCGAGCTATATCAGTTAGTGAAAAAAGACTCGAGGTCAAGTCGTCTTTTAATCGAAACAAAACAAAAGCCCGACTTTTGCCAAAAACAACAAAAATAACCTGCAAAATGCAAGCAGCAGGTGTGGTTACGATCGTTTCATTGGCGCTACCCAAATCATCAGACCACTTGCTGACTATCACCAATTTTCTTGGTGCCTTACCCTACATCTCGACTATAGCTCGTTGGGAATAATAAACGTAGATGCAAGGGCAAAGGAGTCCCCGAAAATCGGCAATAGTTATTTTGATAGACTGCCAGAGGACACGGTCTGGAGAATGTTCTCGTTTTATTCAAACTCGAACAAATTCGGAAATCCATCCCAAGTTGTTGAAAACAGTGCTCATCGTATTCGCAAGATACATTTTCCCGGATGAGTTGATTTTTCAGAAAGAAAACAAACCGATGCACACAGCAATAAAAAAATGCAGTTTGGTGCAGCTTTTTTGCAACGACCAGTGCTCAGCCGGGGAGTACTATGGGGAATACTTACCAATAAAGTTTATATGAATGGCATCATTTTGACACGGTAAATGGACTTTAACCCTTAAAATCTTCAAAACTTGGTAACCTTAATGCACAACCGGGAAATAAACTTTGTATTAAACAAAGGATAACATATTAATTATTAAAAACTAAATAAATAATATATAAAAACCGTCTTGATAGTATTTTTAATTTTCTTTACATACGCACAAATATCTTTTTCCGATGTAGTGAAACTTAATTTTTTTTAGTTACCATTAAAGTTTTGTTGCATTTCTAGTCGGAATGGGCTGGAGGACTATCGATATATCGATAGGGGATATGATCGGTAGGACCAGGGGGGAGGGGATTCAAATGAGCGAAACGGTATGATGTAACGGGTAGGGACTTAAGAGAAAGGGCTTTTACCCCTGGCCTCGGCCGTTGCACTGAGGAAACGGTTCCTAAGTCGGTACTCGGGAAACGGACCGAGGCTATAAAGGGCTGTGTATGGGAAGAAAAAGATAACAGTAGGAGCAAGCATACAAAATGGTAGCAACAAGTGTTTTTTTAGTAGTGGAAAGAAAAATAGAAAACGTGAGTGCGGGAAAATAACAAGTGAAAAACAATTAATAAGAAAAGGAATTTTCCTTGCAGCGTGGCCGTGACATACTCACTGGCCACGGCATTTTTTTTATTTCTGGTGTTTTACACGTTGTGTTACCTGCCGCCGGCAACTGTTGTGGAGGAGGAACATCCGCTATAGCCAGAGCCAGTGCCAACAGGCCGCCGGCCAGTCGCTACGGAGTGGACACTGCCGGCAGAGCGCAGCCGAGTCACCTCTTGAATTGCCGCCATACACCAAAGCCATCTTGGCCATCCGGATCCGGTGAGTCCGTTCCGAGGGAGCGCAGCCCGAGATCGGCAGCAAATTTGTAGGCGTTCGTCGGCCTCTCGTGCCGTGGCCGTGGAACTGAAGCTTCTGCCCGCGCTCGATTTAGCGCCGATTCCTGCTGAAATTTAAAATTAATAATTGATATACAGTTCCTTTTGTTTTTGTACTTACTTGCTTGACCTCAGTTCCTATGTGTCTTGTCCTCCGCGTTTCCGGAGTCGGGTCCGGGATTGGTGCAACACAGGTGCTGTAAATAAAACAGAAGAATTAAAAAGAAGTTGAAACATAAATTTGATAAACAGACTCACCCTTGTGGTTTCTTTTGGAGCTCCAGTAGGGACCCTAGGTAGAAGAAGGGGTCGTTTTCCTCTTAACGGCCGGATTTTGGCCAATTCTTGCCGGCGAAAACGCCGAACCGCCGACTTCTTTGAGGTTCTTGCGGCAGCCTTGGCGCAAGCGCATCCCTGGCTAGGGTCACGGCTTCGCCGGGAATAGGTCCCAGCGGAACAAGCAAGCACCTGCATTGTCAGCATAGTGTCCTGCCATGTTAGTTTTAAGGACCTAGAAATGTATGTAAACAATTCAATTTACAACTTGAAGATGGAGCAAAAACATTACCTGGGGGAGATGGGGCGGTCGCCAGACCGCCTGGAATAGGCTCCGATCCGCCGGAGATGGGTGATGCCCCACAACAACCGGATTTATCACAGGATGGGTGGGAGCGTCGTGGCAGAAACATTGATGCCACCAATTGCCCAAGTTGTCCAAAAAAGTTGTTTGCTTACGTTTTTCTGAGTTAAATTTCTAGTGATGTGAGTTTTGGTGTAGTTCCGAGACGTTCGACATATCGGTATTTTTATTGTGCGGACTGCGGGCATTGGGTCAAGCCCGCCCTGGGCATTCATGAGCTAGCCCGGCGTTGCCCAGAAGAAGCAGTTCCGTTACAGTTTAAGGATATAACATTGTACTTCTTTTATTAAATTTGCTTTCTTGGTAGTAATTTGTTATATTATTATCAGTACACATATATTTATTTGCATGAGGGAGCTTCAAAACTGAGAGACTTGTTTGCTTGGAAAAGGACAATCGGGTATGCCTACATGGACTCGGAATATACCTTATAGATTTTATAATTGGCGCTCAACGCTTAAAAACCCATAGCGGAAAGAATAGATAACATGTATGTGAGCTTAAACATTCACACATTCACTCTATATCTGCATTTACTTAATTTTATTGATATGCACTGCAAAAGAATAGCTGCAGCTCAATTTTCTTACAGATTTTCAATATAAATTAATTGATTGAACACATATTAAATAATAATTAATAATTATATATAATTAAAGTATATAATTAATGGTCGCCTTACATTTGTGTATTGTTTGCATAGTATTTTTTTGCGTGTAATCGTTAATCGCGGATACAAATATTCGAATACCCATTCGGCATAATTTGTTTTCAAAATAAATATACAACAAAAAACTCCGTCTCAGTGCTCTGTTTTTTTTTATTGTATTTTATTTCTTTGTTTATCATAGCTGAGGCTCAGCCCCCGCGTACCCCTCATCATGCCAGTGCTTAACAAGGCGGCAACTCGGTTCGACGAGCTCACATACATCGTCGGTGAGGCGGCGACTTCGTCCCCGCGTAAATCTTGCCATGCCAGCTGCCTTCATGGGCAAAATAGCTTAAGCAGGCATTGCTTACCAGTGCAGTTTGACTTTGCCACATATGAGCTCTCCGTTCACACAGTACAGGGAAAATAAGCGGTACACTAGTGACTCAGAGTCTGACAGTGAAGGGCCCCCCCGTACTTTAACCCCAAAGCGGGCACCCGCTATCCCCCCTTCAGTAGGAGTCATGGACTCAGAACAACTTAAGGCTGTAATTCAGGCTGCCGTTAATCATGCCCTGGCAGAAGCGGCAGGCGAAGCCACGCGCAGGGAAGAAGAGATGCGCAGAACCATTGGGGAGTTGGCAGCCCGAGTTGCAGCGGCAGCTCCTAAAATCAAGATGTACGCACCCATTGACATCACGGGCAACTTTGAGTGCAACGAGCCCCTAGATGCCGTACAATGCTTGCCCGAATTTACGGGAGCAGAAGAGACATAAGTCTCTTGGCGGCAGGCGGCAGTAGCCTCATACTTCATATTTAGAAAATACGTTAATAGCTCACGCCACTATCAGGCGGTCGTAATTATTAGGAGTAAAATAAGAGGCCCTGCCGATGCAGTACTGTCCTCGATTGGCACTATATTAAATTTCGATGCGATCATAGACCGCCAGAGAGAATTCTATGCGAAAAATTCCGAGATGACGCGCTCCGTGTATTTATTTCGGGGCTCAAGCGCAGTCTCTTCGATGTCCTTTTCTGGGCAAAGCCGAAAGATATGCCAACTGCGTTGGCATTGGCTCAAGAGGTGGAGTCAAACCACGAAAGATACACTTTCGCAACATCGTTTGAAAGGAGCCTTGAAGATAGGGACAGGAGGCAGATTCCAAAGGCGCAAGATCGCCAACAAAATGCCTATCAAGCGCACCCCCAAGGAAGTGCGGACAAAAACCCACACTTTACCAAACAACACAAGGCTCAGGTACACTCCGCTCCGCACAGCGACAGGCGCCGTGAAAGCACGCCAATGGAGGTTGACCCTTCAATGTCTAGGATGCTCAAACCATCTTAAGCGATGGCTTCAAAGCAGAAAGTCGGCCGGGTCCGATCGATCCGGCCCGTACAAGAGGCAGAGAGTCAACCATATGGCGCAGGGCGCAGGCGAGGTTGAGGAAAAATACGCCGCCGCAGATTCAAGCGCGGCCCAGGAAATTAATGACGACGCCATTCACGAGTATGATTCGGACGCTATTATTTTTTTAGGGAAAAATCAATGCTACCCGTCATCAGACGAAGAGTAGCGGGAGTAGATATGAAGCTTTTAATAGACATCATCCGTCCACACGATGGTTTGAAAGGCGTCCGCCCGGTGAAATCGCCATTTACGCATTATATCCATGGCGTCACCACCAACGAAAAAAAGGCTTTGCAAATCCCAACGAGTCCCTTCCCTACAACACGTCGGTGGTAGCTACCATCAGGACGGTTAGTGAGGAGACCATTTATGCCAAGCTTTACCCCTACCCGATGGGGGCAGCGGATTTTGTCAATGACGAAATCCAGGAGCTGCTGTCGCTATCCCATGCCGAATATCTCTATGATACTAGGAAATTTTTGGCATAGCCAAGTACTTTACAACACTCGATTTGAAGTCAGGCTCCCACCACATCACTCTGGCAGAGTGTGACCGTGAAATAACTTCCTTTTCCGTTAACGGAGGAAAATACGAGTTCCGCCGGGCACCGTTTGGGTTGAAGAATGCTGCCAACATCTTCCAAAGAACCATCGACGACATACTGCGAGAAGCAGTCGGCAAATTTTGCTATGTCTACGTTGATGATGTCATCGTTTTCTCAGAAGACGAGAACGCTCACATTCGCACGTGGATTGGGTTATTAAGAGCCTGCACGACGCCAACATGAGTATGTCAACGCAAAAATCGCGGTTTTTTTTTAAAGCGTTAGCCTTTTGGGCTTTATCGTCACCAACAATGGTGCCACAACTGACCCAGAAAAAATCAAGGCCATACAGGAATTCCCCGAACCTAAAAACATATTCGAGGTGAGATCATTCCTTGGCCTGGCCAGTTATTATCGATGCTTCATCAAAGATTTAGCATCAATAGCTAGGCCCATCTCTGATCTTCTTAAAGGAGACAATGGAAGTGTCAGTAGGCACAAATTCAAAAACATTCAGGAGCAATTTAGCGAGCAGCAACGGCTTGCCTTCCAAAAATTGCGTAACATTCTGACTTCAGAGGATGTTATCTTCACCTATCCGGATTACAAGAAGGCGTTTGATCTAACAACGGATGCCTCGCCATTTGGCATTGGCGCGGTACTATCCCAAGAGGGAAGACCCATTACAATGATATCTAGGACCCTAAAGAACCGAGAGGTTAACTACGCTACTAACGAGCGTGAGGTGTTAGCCATAGTTTGGGCACTAGCCAAATTACGCCATTACTTACGCAATAAAAGATATAAATATCTATACTGACCACCAGCCATTGACATTCGCGGTGTCGAATTCCAATCCGAATGCGAAAATCAAGCGATGGAAAGCTCGCATCGACGAGTCCGGCGATTAAATGTTTTATAAGCCCGGCAAAGAGAATCTCGTCGCGGATGCCCTCTCCATACAGCAACTTAACGTTGTGGAGGCGGAAAAAGCTTATTCGTGTGCAGCCACCATTTACAGCGAAGTGTCGCTCACACACACCATCGAAACCACGGACAAGCCTTTGAATTGCTTTCAAAATCAGATAACTCTGGAGAAAGTGCACTTTCCGTCTAAACGCAGCTTCGTCCTCTTCGGAAACAGGAGACGACATAACATTGACTTCACATGCAAGGAGTCACTGCTTGAAGAGCTCGCGGACATTGTAGTCCCAAAGGCGTAAACGCCATTCATTGCGATCTGCACACGCTGGCAATGAAACAAGACGAAGTGTCATATATATTTTCGCAGTCGCTGAGAGACAAAAAGTCCTTATCACTGAGCATTATAGGGCTTACAGATCTGCGCAGGAGAATGTCAAGCAGGTACTTTCGGAATATTATTTCCCAAAGATGGCAAAGTTAGCGAACTAAATCGTCATTAAAAAAAAAACCTGCGCGAAAGCAAAATATGACTGACGTCTCATGTGGGAGAAATGCTGCATATTGACATTTTCTCCACTGATAGGAAATACTTCCTCACATGCATTGACAAATTTTCCAAATTTGCAATGGTCCAACCAATTCCCTCTAGGACCATAGAGGACCTCAAACCGGCTTTGGTACAACTTCTAAACGTTTTCCCTAAAGCCAGATTCATAGAACTCGCACACCATTCGGACCATGCTGGAAAATCACTTCGGGGTTAGCATCTCAAAAGCGATTCCACAGCACTCTAGCGGAGCTTGCCAGATGCCTTAAAATTGACAAAGGCATTAGCGACACTGTAGAGTTGATCTTGTTGGCCACGTCTAGGTACAACAAGTCTATCCATTCGGTCATCGATAAAAGACCGGCCGATGTGGTAGCCACTCAACCACTGACCCACATAGCGATATACAGGTTAAGATAAAGCATGCCCAAGATAAGCTGAGAAGCAGGGAAAATGCCTCCCGACAGAACAGAGTGTTCAATGTCGGGAGATTTCCTAGTGAAATCTAACAGGAGACCGTTATGCGAAGAGAAAACAGTGGAAGCGGACATGGGGACCACAGTCATTAAGGGGAGGGTGGGCCACAAGGACAACCGTAGGTAGGCGAAGCACAAACACATTGTCATTCGCCTGATAATTTTTTTACCTTTTTTTCAGTTTTTATCCCTAGCCACTTGGCATAAGTTTTTTTTTTTTAATTTATCATTTTGGTAATTACTATTTTTTATTATGCATAATTTTTCATGCCACTCGGCATACATTTTTTTCATTACTATTATCAACTCTGCTTAATTTTTCATGCCACTTGGCATAAGTTCCATGCTTTGGTGGTGGGCTACCCCATTAATTTTATAAAATACTACAGCAAGTCCAAATTACAGGTTCATACCCATACCTCTGCTATTTCTTTTTGCCCTGGCATTGGCGCATGCCACAGACTACTCGCTAGCAAATTATATTCCCATCATTGATAGACGGATTTTCGTATGGGAGAAATTCGCATCCTTGAGACACTCAGCGAAGTAACATGATCAACATGTTCCCCCAGTCACACATGCAGAAGCTTTTGAGCGTAGATGTCGCTCACCTGCGTGACCTACTCGAATCACTGAGCATCCACCATAGACTAGCCAGGAGTTTAGGCTTCTTGGGAGCGGCGTTAAAAGTAGTGGCGGGAACGCCACACGCAAAGGATTTTGAAAAAATTAAATTCAACGAATTACTATTGAATAAGGCAAACAATAGACAAATTAAAATCAATAGCAAGGTACATCACCAAATAAATAAAATTTTCACCACAATCAATCAACTCTTGAGATCAGCCAAAGAGTCCCAGATCGACACAGGTCATCTATATGAAATGTTACTTACGCGAAACAGAATTATCACAATGGAGTTGCAAAGTCTTATGCTTGCAGTTGCTCTTGCGAAAGTTAACGTAGTTAGCCCTAATATATTAGATCACGCAGATTTGGAGAGTGTGTGGATGGAAGAGCCCACCGAGTTCGCCATCAGAGATGTTTTGTCCGCAGCGTACGTAAAAGTATTAAAATCCCATAAAATTTTGCACTTTATTATCAAATTTCCACAAATTAAATCAACATGTGTCAAGATCACAGTTTTTCCCGTGTCACACCTCGACACCATACTCAGGCTGGAGGATAAGGTCATAGCGGATTGCGACGGAGAGATTCACACCGTCAAGGACTGCTCTGTGGCACCTGGAGCTACATTCTGTCAACTGGCGCTAAGAAGATCATGCGCCCAGGAACAACACGCTGGGGGTGTTGCACGCTGCGATACCCAACATAGCAACTTGCACCCCACCACCTTCGTGGATGAAGGAATTATCATCATTAACGATCGTCCGGCTCATGTGAGGGTGGACAATGGCACTCAAGTCCACTTACAAGGAACTCACCTCATCACCTTCATCGAGAGTGCCACAGTTAACGAAACTCGCTACGTCAATCATGACATGGCCCAGAAGAGGGCACCAGGAGTGGCTAACTCGCCTTCCCTGAACATCACCCTTAAACACGTCATACTTAGCCTTCCGTACCTTCACCGCTTGAGTGAACGTAACCTGAAATACATTAAGAAATTCGGGGAAGATATCAGCGGCAGATCAACGCGCAGCAGATCGCTCCTGCGATCAGCATTATCTGATGAGAACGATACATCAGATAATGCTGATCGCAGTAGCGATCAAAAACTGTTTGTTATGGCACTTTCCAAAGTTTAATAAAATGGAAGCCCTGTTATTGGGCTTTAATGAATCTCAGGTTCATTTGTTGGAACTTGCTTTTCTGCCTTATACCCTTGTAGGGTAATTTAGTTTTAGTGAGAAGTGTGCAACGCAGTGAAGGAGGCATTTTCGACCCTATTGAGTAGGTATGTAAATTATAAAATTTATAAGGTATAATTCCCACGCCGCGGTCTCCGACGTCGGCAGCTGTGGGTAATAGGTAACAGGGGGGTCCACTGTTATCAGCAGGCAGGGTGATTCCCGCAAGTCTTCTCTTTACAATGGGAAGATACTCTGGGAGAACTTTCCCTTTATTATCAATTCAATAAAAACAACGAAGGCTTGAGTCGTTTGAATGTGCGATGTGCTCTTTATTATAATCAAAACCAAACTGAACCTTAAGCTAACAAAAATGAGACTCATAGCGGCCACTCCAACTGGTAGTACTTGCCGGCTATGCACGAGCTTCCGGCCAAACGCTGTGTCAGCAATTTGGCCGGAGCGAGCCTTCGGACGATCGGTCGCAGCCGTCGCCCGGATAACTTAGTTAACTGCACCTAAAATACAGAAAAAACTATTTGGAAACTCAGGAAAAAAAAGTTTACCCTCAAATGGTACGAAATGTTCTCCACAAGAAGGGGCACAACGCAAAAACACCTTACAGGAAGCCTTTGATTTCAACTGTAAATGAAAATAAGAGGTTGGATTTTGCAAATAAATACGTTAACGAGCCGCAATCATTTTGGTATAATGTTTTTAGGAGTGATGAGTCAAAATATAACATTTTTAATTCGGATGGTTTCCAAAAGGTAGGGCAGCCATCACCGGCCACTGGCCAATAGACACGCACGCCTGCACGATGGGCTTACCCCAAAACCCACACTGCAGGAGCTGCAAGGAACCAAGCGAGTAGGAGATACCGGAGCATATACTGTGTCACTGCTCGGCACTTCACCAACAAAGAGCACGTCACCTCGGAGCTCACCAGCTCGGGTCACTTAGGGAAGTTGGAAGGGCGTCGGTGATTGCCATCCTAGCCTACCTGAACGACACGGGCTGGTATTGAAGGGATGCGTGGACTACTGCCATAAGAGAGTGTGGATCAAAACGGAGCTTAGTTCTAATTGGAGATCACTGCAGTAATCTCGCCTCCTACCTACACATTACAGATATAGATAAATTATTAATAGTCTAACTGCAATCTGCAAGGGTATACAAACATCGGCGTGCAGAAGTTAGTTTTCTTTCTTGTTTGAAATCAGATTACCGAGATTAACTAAATCGTAATTTCTTCAATTTTATTATTATTTTTTTGTTTTTTTGTTAATATATGCAAAAGAACATAAATAACCAATAAATTTATGTTAAAAAATCATAGTTCTATCTTTTAATCAAGCGGAGACAACAATTTAAAAAAAAAAAGTCAACAACTGGTTTAACACAGCATGACCCCCTTAAAAACATTTTTATATGAAGAAGCATTATTAAAGTAGATATTTGATAATACGCTAACTTTAACGGGGAAAAGGTCCGCCCAAAGGTCTTTTTGACAATAACTGATATTAACAATAAGGTTTTCGAACCAAACCCGAATACCATCCAGTCCGGAGTTAGACCACAACACGCTTGGGTTCGATTATTTGACGGCAACATGGCACTAAGAGCATTTTAAAATGTTCCATTATTAGCATCAATTCTAGATGTAGATAACACATTACTTAGAAAAATTCAAACTATTTTAATTTTCATTCATGCGAATTTAACACTGTTGTTATTATGTTTAAAAAACGTTGTAAGAAAAACCTAGACTATACAAACAATCCGTAAATTTGTACAACAAAAATTATAACTTCACTGTTCTATAACATATCGTGATTCACTTTTGGCTATGAGCTTAATATACTATTTCAGAATTTAAAATTTAATTTCATAAAAATCGGATGACGATATCGTATAGCTGCCATAGGACCGATTGAAAAGTTTTTGGAAAAAATATTATAACTGTTAGTTTTTCAACGTATTTTCTTCTACTTTGGAGATACAAGCATTTTATGTTATTTTAAAATTTTATTTTTAAATTCTTAAAAATCGGACGACTATATTATATAGCGGCATTCGGAACAAAAGAGAATTTATTAGATAAAAATTATATGATCACCAGTTTTCAACATATCTTCATATACTCTGAGATATGAGCATTTTGTATTACTTTCGAAATTCTTGTTTAATTTCATAAAAATCTAACGAATATATCATATAGCTGCAATAGAAAAGATATTTAAATGTGGGGGAAAATTTCTTAACATAAAAAAAAAAAAATTAATTTTTAAAGCCACGGTAGGTCGTTAATAAACGAAATTTTGATAGAGGCTTAGTGATGGTATGGACTGAAATTTT
>VNJS01014211.1:0-12623 GCA_008042575.1 Drosophila watanabei | reverse complement strand
CAAAGTTTTAGAAAAAGTGAAAGCAAGCTTATCACCGCTCAGCTCGCTTGAGACCCAGAAATTAAAAAAAAACAGTTTTTTTTTTACTCATCGTTAGCGTCATCAAAATCATCGCTTTTCACTAATATTATATATTATTATGCCTGCAGGTTTAATTAAAGAATAAAAATTTGTTTCTGGGATGATTGTAGGTTCGTTAAAACCATGATATATTACTGGATAGGATGGAATGGTACATTTACAGGTTAAAGAATAACAATTAAAATTATAAAAAAAAAATTGAAAATCGTTTTCCAATTACATGTGTCTTCAGCATTTGTGTCATTAAAAAATCTAGTTCTTCAGGTACAATCATTTTTAAAGATCTCATGTCTTTCGGGTTGTCAAACATTTTCTTCCTGATTGGTTATTGTCGTCATGAGGATTATTAAAATTTCTCTCATACATATTTGCATTATATAAATCACAATAGATTCGTAATATTTGACTTGCGTAATTATTTAGATAGCGACCCCGAATGAATAAAATACTTCGTCTGTACATTAATCTAAAAGTACGACCAATTTCTGAGGGAGAATTAATGATACCACCGTGTCAATTTCTTTCCTTATTAAATTTTGACGAAAAGTTACAACCGCATCCCTGACTGTAGGAAGAGAACTGGCTAATTCATCAATTTAAGGGATTTCTTCTGATCCTAAAACACCCCATAAGGATACAAATTCTTTTCATTTTTTAATATAAATTTCACTTTGTTAATTTATACAGAATTGTGATTGAGAATAAATACGTTACGGGCAAGTACTATATAGACTTGAAGTGAACTTATATGCTATTTAGATTTTGTATTTATAGATTTGAACTTATGTGCTATAAAACTTTGTTTTTTCCGGTTGTTGTTGTTCTTGTTAACGCTCTCTCCAGTCCTCTCAGTTCACGCCGAAAAGGCGCTTGTTTTCAATTCAAATAATTTATCATGAATTATCAGACAGTATGCAGATGTTAGATAAGGAATATTTGTTAATGTTTTTATATAAATTGGTCCACTTTTCACTGTTTCATTTTGGTGATTTACATCTATAACGATTATCGGTGCTATTTCTTTATATTTATCAAGCGATAATAGCGGATGTGGCCCACAACCATAATAACTTTTTTGAAAATTAACATACATATCATATAAAAGAGCATATCTATTATAAATAAAATTTTGATTTAATCCAGAATTTGGAAAAACTTTTACATCACTTAAATCACAATGAATCACTCTTAAATACAATAATAATACAACTAGGACGTTCAGTTTCAGCTGCTTATTTTACATTCCATATAAATGAAGTACTCTGTGGAACTACTGGATTATAATATATATCCCAAGTTCTAAAAGGTTGCAATAACGGTGTCTGCTTGTTTATCAATTTAAACATGTATAATTTATAAGCATCAGACAATTGCACATGTGGTATTTTCCAAACAATACTGGAAATCGTCATCTTTAATTTTGAGTTGCTTATGGCAGGATCGTTACTTTTATAAACACCATCATTACCCTTTGATCGTAGAAGGATAATCTCATGTCTTGCACCTAATAATATCTTCCCGAAATCCTCACAGAACCCTAAAAACAAACGTAAAGGGATACAAAAATTAAAGTTTCCCTTTTCAATTTGTAAAAAGTTATCCATCGACCATCCAGAATTCTGATATATCATTTCTTGATTGTTATTAATGGATAAGTAATTTTTTTAAATCCTTTGTTACACCCAAATGTCGGGTTCGATCAATTTCAACACCATTCAATTCATATCGTACTTCAATAAATAGATAAGCCATACAGTTATTCAATAAAGTCACTTTGGTTGTAACTGAATCATCAATATTTGTGATATGTCCTTGAATGTGTAGGCTTTAACAATTATAAAAAAAAACAATTAGATGTTCCATTTGTGGTTTATGCTGATTTTGAATGTATTTTGAAAGAAATAGTCAAACTTCAAGTAATGTAAAATTAATTCAAAAACATTAATCATACGCATATGTTTTTACATAAATGTTCATATAATAATGACTTAAATATATTTCGAATATATCATGGTGAAGACTGTGCATTAAATTATATACAGAATATATATAAAGATTGTTTAATGTTATATGAGAATCACTCAAGTCAAGTTAAACCATGTAAAAATTTAATTGAAATATAATTCTGCAGAAAGTGCAACATTTGTGAAAATTTATTTTTTGATGAAATTAAAGTTATTGATCATTGTCATTTGACAGGAAAATATAGAGGCGCCGCTCATAGGGGGTGCAATTTAAATTATAAATTACCACAATTTTTCCCTATATTTTTTCATAATCTATCAGCATACGTTGTCATTTATTTGTGAAAGAATTAACAACAATTGATGGTGAAACTTCTATAATACCACAAAATAAAGAATTTTACACATCAATATGAAAGAAAATTAATCTAAATAAAAATGAGATTTTAGAACTACGATTTTTAGATTCTTTCCGATTCATGTCTTCAAGCTTAGATAATTTATCAAGTTACTTAAATGATTCAAATTTTTGTACTATTAAATTATTTTTTAACAAAACTGAAGAGCTAGAATTGGTAAAACGTAAAGGTATCTTTCCATATAGCTATTTAAATTTAAATAAGCGATTGGAAGATATAAAACTACCACCGCGTGAAGAGTTCTATAATCTACTAACTGGTAAAGACAATTCTCAAGAAGATTATGAGCATGCACAAAACATATGGAATGTCTTTAAATGTAAGAATTTATTGGATTATTTTTTACTATATTTAAAAATTGATGTGCTTTTGCTTTATGACATTTTTGAGAATTTTAGAAAAGTGTGTAAACAAATTTATAATTTAGATCCATGTCAATATTATACAACACCAAGTTTATCATGGGATGCAATGTCGAAGACGACTAAAATAGAATTAGAACTACTTACTGACATTGATATGTATAATTTTATAATGAAAGGAATTAGAGGAGGGATTGTACAATGTACTAAGCGATATGCAATTGCAAATAATTTATATTTAGAAGGCTATGAGTGTAAAAAAGAATCTAATTATATTATATATTTAAATGTTAATAATTTATATGGATATGCTATGTCACAAGCAATCCCATATAGGAATTTCAAATGGTTAGACAATTTAACAGATTTTGATGTAAACACATGTGAGGAATATTTAACAATTGGTTAGACTTTGAATATGATCAAAATTTACATAAGTACCATAATGATTTACCATTTTGTGCTGAAAACAAACGAAATAAAAATATGGAAAACACAAAATTGATTGCTGACCTAAATCATAAGTATAAATATGTAATTCATTACAGAAATTTACAACAGTGTCTTAAACATGGACTAATTTTAAGGAAAAGTCATCGAGTATTGCAATTTGATCAATCTGATTGGCTTAAAAAATATATTGATTGTAATAACCATTATAGAACATTAGCTGTAAAAGAATTTGAGGAAACATTTTTTTAAACTGTTAAACAATGCAATGTTCGGAAAAGCTCTTAAAAATAAGGATAAAAGAAAATCAATTAAATTGGTAACTAGCTGGGAAAGTAAGGGTAAAAGATTAGGTGCTAGAGCATAAATATCAAAATTTAATTTTAGTAGTGTGTTACAATTTACTGATGAATTGTTTGCAATTGAAAAGAAAAATTCACATGTTGTTTACGATAAGCCTGTTTACATTGGTTTTACTGTTTTAGAATTATCAAAAAATAAAATGTACAGTTTTCACTATGATTATATGAAACCAAAATATCATGAAAATATAAATTTAATGTATATGGATACTGATTCATTCATTTATATTCGTTTTGAAATTGAATCACATTTTGACACATCAGAATATGCTAAAGATAATGTTTTTAAATTACCATTGTTAACCAAAAAAAAGTAAGGGATGATGAAAGATCAATGCAAGGAAATTATTATTAATGAATTTATCGGTCTTAGATCGAAAATGTATTCAATGCAAATTTTTAATATAAATAACACCAATTCTAATTCAACATCAGAAATAGAAAAGAAATAAAAGGTGTAAAGTCGATTATAACTTCAAAATTAACTATTGCTGATTTTTGTGAATGTTTGTTTAGAAAACAAAAACAAATAGGAACAATCAAAATTACATCAAATTTATACGCAAGACTACACAAAAGTCACATTGAATTATTTAGATGATAAGAGATATATAACAGAAAATAATCTAAACACCCTTGCATGGGGTCATAAACATATACCTTAATATTATTAAAAATAAAAAATAAATCAAAATTGTATTTTATTAAATTAAACTTTATTTCTTTTTAATAAAAATTGTAAACTTAAATGACCGCAATTGTATGTATTGAATTTTTGTTGATTTTTATAATTATATTCAATAGGTGGCTTTAAATAATTTACAATTTCAATCGGTGGTTGCAAGTCACCGAAACTATCAAAGTATTCTTTATAATATCCATCCTTTAGATATGCCACCCAGTGAGTGCCTTTACCGTTATGCGTATCTAAATTCATTATGCCACATTCTTTTATCCATGGTTTCTTTGGTAAACGATCTCGCATAAAAACACCGCGGAAGTTCTTTAAATTTTGATTAGCAAAATTAATTAAATCAACGTTGGAAAGTGCTCTTTTGGGTAGCATATCTACTAGTTTTTTGAAAAGGGCTTAAAAAATAGTCCATCACCTTTCTTGTATGGCTTTAAGAAAAGTCCTTTCCCCATAGCAATTGATTCCATATATCGATTATGTCGACTTTCTTCAGCTAACTGTTCTTTTCCATTTTTAATATCATTTATGGCTTTGGCAATAGCTGATCCACCGCTTGCAAGACCTCCAAGCGCCGAAATAGCTGCCATAATTGGTACTAACGGTAAAAATCCACCAATTTTTGATATTGGTATTACTTTTGGAATGATTGATGAATTATTCTTAAGTCCTCTCCTAAGTTGTCGAAAACTTGGTGGAATTGTTTGTTGTGATATCTTAATAGCTTCTTCCATACTCGTAGGTTTTTTTTGTTTCAAAACTCGTTTTGTATGAATCGCAATGTTCTTTAAAGATTTCTTATTACGAGCTAGTTTCCGTGCACGACGAGGAAGTCTTTTACCAACTGATTTCTTCTTCTTCCTATTTTGTTTTTTTCATACCTATTCCGAATTAAACTTTTGTTTTCATAGCGTTTGTCACAAACCAAGCAGCAGAACGTTCTTTACAGTTGCTATCTTTTGCTTTAACACGTTCCCAAGCTCTTTCAGCTAATATATCATCAGCACGATGTCGATTTTTTAAATCTTTGAATTGGTAAATTAAGCTCAACAGGTTGTTTATTGATTAACGTGTTGATTAAGCCAGTGCCGAAACGGCATCCTCATTATTATGCTTGTGTCCACGTATGTCTTATCTGTTTTATTGTCAATCACACAATAAATAAAACCAAAATATAAACATAAAATGTATAGTATTTTCTTCAGTTGTCGATAAAAGGTGATTTGATATTACTACAACAAGAAAAACCATGAAAATCATAAAACAACGAAAACAAATCAAAATCCGAAATGTTGATCACATTTGTGGTGAGCGAGATAGGAGAGAAAAAATTATACATATATCNCACCTATTAAACTCATGCCCATCACTCCTCCCTACTAAACTATCTATCTTCAAAAATGCAAACCCACTAAATCTCCTTAGCGAACTCAACCCTGATAACTTAGAAAAAATCCTAATTTTCTTAAAAACTTCAAACCTATACCACAAAATTTAAAAATACACAAAATGTACATAAATAAAATTTACCAACTAAATAGCCTAAATGCACCTAATATCGTTAACCTTAAAAGCCGAAGGCCTTGCTGCCAGCGCTTTACCAACTAAGTTAGTCTAGTTTTGTAAACTTCTCTATCTTTAATAATAAATAAATAAATAAATGTCAAACTTATACAAAAATACCAAAACATTTAATACGCGATAATGCTAATTTAATTTTAATATTTAAACAAGATGAAATGAATATTAAACATATTTATAATGATCATGTTATCGGAGATATGATTTTTTAAAATTTTTTAAACATCCACGTTTGTAAGGAATGTTGGAAAAATAAATATGATTTTGTTGTTATAAGCAAGGATAACGATATTGATAAGAGACGTTATAGAAAGGGATTTGATAATTTTATACATTTTAAAACAAACTATGTATTGACTATTTATCAGCTATTGATCAGCTTTTGATCAGCTTTCAATTAGGTTTTGATCAACTTTTGATCAGCTCTGCATCAGCTATTTATATATATATATATATATACATTTAATATTTTTGAGTAGTAATTAATTGAATTTTAAACGAACAACAAAATAGCAATGGAAAATTAAAAAAAAAATAACAAAAATGTGTTAAATGATTTGATTAAAACAAGATTAGTGTTGAATAAAAAATTTAAGAGCATGAAGTTAAATGAAATGGAAAAAAAATAATATCTTGGAAAATACGTTTAAACCGATTACAAATCCTCTTAATATAATTGCAGAAAATTTTATTAAAAAAATTTGTATAAAACAAACAAAAAAGATCTACAACAACTAAAGAAACAAGACCAACAAAAACAACAAGAACAACAACAAAACTTAAAAAAATATATCCCACAACCAACCCCATAAGAATTACACGAAGAAAACTCAGCATAGGTAGAGATGGAAGCCGATTTAAAGCTCGAGTGAAAAAAGTAAAGAACACTAATGAGAAAAAATATTTAACAACACACAAAATTTTGCATCTGTACTCGAACAACAACAACAACAACCACACGACCATTATAAGTTTGATGTAAATTTAAATACACACAAGAATGATGATACGATGAATTTTAATAGTATAGAATTTTCAAATCTCCTTGACTTATAACTAACTTCTGATGATATCTCAAATAGCTTCGATAGTTTTTTAGAGAGTCAAAAAGCAAAATACCTTGCTTTGTTAGGAAGCTCTAATGATAATGAACACTATAGAACTATTCAAAAAAATAACGTTATTAATAATAATTATGATGATAATAATAAGGATGATAATGGTGATGATGATGATGATGACGACGATGACGATGATGATGATGATGATGATGATAATGATAATGATGATGATCACTTCACTAATCGCAAACGTAATGCTTTTACAGAAAATTCTCCTTCACCATTATCTTTTAAAAGCAATAAAAAATTAAGATTAATTGGAGAGAATTCGATGCTTTAAAAAGTCTGAAAATCAATGGTCCAAAATTTAATAGCTATTATATTATAAAGAAAATACCACTACCACCAAACGAAATTCAAATGTAGAAAATTCTCCTTTGACATTGACAAACAGCAATAAGAAATTAGAATGAGAATTCGAAGTTAAAAAAAAGTCTTAAAATAAATGGCCCAAAATTTAATCGTTATCATAATATCAAAAAAATAACTGCAGTAAAAACAACAACAACAACAAATACCAACATCAATAAACGAAAGAAGAAATCACAAGAAAATATCTCAAGAAAAAACTTAAATTCGATGATGTTTAGGTTAGGTTAGGTTACGTCGGGCGGCCCTCATGGGGCCAAGCATAGGCCAAAAAGGCCCTTAGTTGCCCGGGTTCTACTAGTGTGGACCTAGAGATTGCTAATGCGAGTTTCGAAGTCCTTGAGGATCGAGGAGTCTTTCGCGAAGCCCAGTAGTTCGCCCGGCTTTCTCTTGGAGGCATCTTCCAGTGGTGCCAGAGCCGGAGCGCCTAGGTGTCTTAATCTCGACTTTGTTAGCGCCGGACATTTACAGATGAGATGCTCCAGGGTTTCGGTTGCCCTAGATTCATCGCATTTCCGGCAGTTTGCGTTTTCGGTGATGCCCAGCTTGACGGCAAGTGTCGCGGTCAGGCAGTGACCTGTGAGCATTCCTACTAACAGTCTTAAATCTTTCCGTGGAAGATGCAGCACGTAGTTGCTGAGTCTTTCGTTGCGCTCTCTGCACATGATCTTTGATATTTTGCAGGTAGTGGAGTTTCTCCTCCATCTGCTTTTTGCTTTTTCGTTGGCCTTTTCCTCTAGTTAACTTTGGAGCGTTCTTAGGGAAACTGGAACGTTTTCTGTTCTTTCACTCGCCAGTCCGACGCCTTCCTTTGCAAGTTCATCCGCGGTTTCGCGCCATCGATGCCCTGGTGGCTGGGAACCCAGTAGATCCTCACTGACTCGTGCTCAGGATATCTAGTGCCTCCCTGCTTGCCAGTACACTTTTGGAGCTGACCGTTGACGATTGCATGGATCTTATCGCCGCTTGACTGTCTACGAACAAATTGACCGCCTCGTAAGAACGGTTTATGCTCTGCGCAAGCTCTGCCGCTTTTCCAATGGCGAATACTTTCGCTTGGAATATGCTGCATTGGCTTGGTAGATTATACGACAGCCTCATTTCAGGGTCCGTACAGTATATGCCCGCTCCTACTCCTCTTTCCATTTTGGAGCCGTCAGTGTAGATGTTGAGATGTTGCCCATGGTCCTGACCTGTTTTCAAGTCGTTTGGTCCCATGAATGTTGTTGTTTTCACATCCGGGCACGTTCTTGGTATCATGTAGTCAGATATACTGCTCATGTCTCGGCCAATTGAACTGTGCCCGAATCCTTGTAGCGACATACTTCCTGATGCAACCAGGCGTTGTGCCGCCTTTCCTGCTGTCAGTTGCGCGTGGATATCGAGGGGATCGATTCCGATTATTGTTTCGAGTGCTTTTGTAGGGGTTGATCTCAGCGCCCCTGTTATGCAGAGCAGAGCCTGCCGCTGGGTTCTCTCCATGAGCTTGTTGTAGGTATTTTTTTCCATGGCTTGCCACCACACTAGGACTCCATACATTAGTGTCGGACGCACCACCGATATGTAGACCCAGTGCATTAGAGCGGGCGAGAGGCCCCATGTGCAGCTTAGCATCTTCTTGAATGCGTATAGCGCTATGGTGGCCTTTTTCACCCTCTCCAGTACATTGGGTCTCCATGTGAGCTTGCTGTCTAGCATGCCCAGGTATTTGACCTGTGTTTTTGGGGTCAAGATGGTCGTGCTAATTTTTGGGGGGATCCATCGCGGTACCTTGAATCTCTTGATGAAGAGAATGAGGTCCGTCTTATCCGCGTTGATATTTAGTCCTACCTTGTCCGCCCACTCACATATCTCCCTGAGCGTTAATTCCATAATCGAGCTGAGGGTCGATGGACATACTCCCGTGATAATTATGCTTATGTCTACCACCAGATTCCATAGGAGGGGCGATCGGACACCGCCTTGCGGCGTGCCTCTGTGCTCTTCTCTCACCATGGAGGCGGTACCCCAATCGGATTGTACCCGCCTGCAACTCAGAAGATTTCCTATCCACTTGTTGATGGCGGGGTGCGTGTTGGTCGCTTTTAGGCGATTCATTATAGCGTCTGTACTGACGTTGTTGAATGCCCCGGATATGTCCACGAACACTCCAAGAGCGTATTCCTTATTATGTAGGGCTCTTTCGACGGTGGCTACTAACGAATGTAATGCCGTCTCCACCGATTTGCCCTTTGTGTAGGCGTGCTGATTGGTCGACAATAGTCTCCCGACATCGTTTCTGATGCATAGGTCGAGCAGTTTTTCTAGCGTCTTAAGTAAAAATCAGGTGAGGCTTATCGGTCTGTAGTCCTTGGGGCTCACGTGACTGCACTTCCCTGCTTTAGGCAGGAAGACAATCCGAGAGGTCCTCCATTGGATAGGGATATAGCCCGTGCTTAGGCAAGCTAAGTATATAGCGCAAAGCCATGGGGTGATCACATCTTTCGCCACCTGTAGCATGGCTGGAAATATTACATCCAGTCCAGGTGCTTTAATTCCTGTAAAGGAGTCTATAGCCTAGTGGATTTTCCAGGAAGATATTAGATCATTTGGGAGGTACTTCTTCTCCAGTAGCCAGGTCCTGGTGCTTATTGGCATCGGACACTTCAGTTCATCCTGAGAAGTGTGCTTGCATTAGTGCTGTTAGGGCCTCCTCGCTGCCATTATCGCGTTTCAGCTGACTCTGTATGGTTGGCCGTTTAGATAGCAGCTTCCGGAGTCTGGCCGTTTCTGGGGCAGTCTCTATATTGGAGCAGAAGGTTCTCCACGAGCTTCTCTGCGCCTTGCGTATTTCCTTCTTATAGTCCCTGAGAAGGACTTTGTATTCTCCGTTGATAACTTCATCTTTCGCCAGTTTGGCAATTTTGAAAAATTCTCTGAGTTTATTGCGTCGGAATGAAAGGTCTCTATTCCACCAGGGTGGCTTGGTCCTCTTCCTTGCTTCCGATATCGGGCATGATGCGTGGTATGCATCTAGTAATTCTTTGGAGACGGTCTCTATGTCTTCCGCGGATTTTACTCTGCCCGGAGAAGCCGAGAGCTTTGTCGTAATAGTCTTCTTGAACTTTCCCAATCGGTATTCCGGGGGTTTCTGAAGACTGCTGGTTTAGGAGAGTGTTCAAATTCGTACTGGAACTGTATGTACTTATGGTCTGAGAAGGATGGTCTCTCAAGGACTCTCCATTCTGATACCATAGTAACCCGCCCCCTTACGAGTGTCAAATCCAGCACATTCGAGGAGGTGGGACCTACGAAGGTGTGTTCCTCCCCCACGTTTGCTATGGATAGGTAAGTAGTAAGTATAAAGTCTAAGAGTGACTCACCTCTGTCGTTTATGCCGGAGCTCCCCCACACGCAGTGGTGTGCGTTGGCGTCTGCACCCACGATCAGTTGCTGGTCTTTCGGGCTGGCTTCTACCACGCTCCTGAGTTCTTCGGGTGGGGCCTTCCTGTCGTGTGCCATGTAGCAGGAAGCTGCCAGCAGGCGCTTCTTCTCGCTCTCTAGCATCACTACAGTCAGGTCATCAGAGCTGTAATGAGACGTAAGTTAACGTGTAGACCCTTCCGTACAAGTACGGCGGTTCTATTTCTGCTTACCTATGGTGAATAGAACACGTTGTAGTTTAAGGATTTCAGTCCGGCCACGGTATTGCCAGATACAATCCAAGGCTCTTGGACTAAAGCTATATCGGCGGACCCTTGCTCCATGGCTATCAGGAGTTGCGCCGAGGCGACCTTGCTTTTATGAAGGTTGAGCTGCAGCACCCAGAGTGTCATGGGTACCGTGCTCACCTCCACTTGACTGCTAGCGTCAGGTCACCGCCTTCTTCTTCGTCGGTCTCGGCCAGCGTCATTCCCTGGGCGGCATCCACGATGGTTTCCATTTTCATCGCTTCTATCAATGAGTGCCACGATCAAGTGTCGTTTGGTCACCTCACGAACTTTGGCGGGCTTCGTGTTGGGCTTCTTCGCTTTCTGGGGAGGGCCTACCACCTTAGGCCCGCGTCGCCGCTTGCTCCCCGGTGCGCCCATAATGGCGCTTTCGGTTGAGAGTTGCCTTTTGTTGGCAAGCATCTCCTCCACCTTATTAGCGAATCCGCCCGTTGAGGTCATATGGGGGATTATACAGTGCCCATTGCCCAGCCGGCGCCCTCGTGGATGGTTTAGTTGGAGGATTTTCGCCAGCCTCGATGATGTTTATTTTAATAAAAAAAAAACAAATCAATTCTAAAAAAAAGCTTCAAATAAATCAATGTTTTTAAATTACATTCAGCTATTAAAACATAAAAAACAATTAGATATGTTGTATGGGTTAAATATAAGAAAAAATGGTCATTGATATTATGCGAATAGTAAGTTAAAATATAATAACGATGCGATTTTTATTGATAAAGTAAAATGGAAATTGTCACCTGGTCTATTTCAATTGCTATTTCATAAGAGACCAATGTATTATTCAAAAAAAGATCTAAAAAATTAAGAAACATAAATATATAGAAGAATTACAACATAATATTAAAAGACTTGAAGATTCAATTTTTAATTTAATCAATTTATCAAAAATCGAAGAAGAAGAAGTAAAAAAAATTAAAATAAGGTTTCCCATTATTAAATATTAAAAATCAGAAAAATCAAAATGAGTGTGGATATGATAAATGCAGATAAAAGACAAATCATCGAGGAGTTACATAAACAAGGTCGAAAAAACTTTATTAGACGTCGTGTTATACTGAAAGGAATTGATGATTTATGGCAAGCAGATTTAGTTGAAATGATACCCTATGAGTCATTCAATGATGGCTATCGTTATCTTTTAACTGTTATTGACACGTTTTCAAAGCAAGCATGGGGTGTAGCTATTAAAAATAAGACAGGAGACGCCGTTATGAAAAATATGAAAAGCATTTTCGATAACACACAACAAAAACCGAAAAACTTGCAAACAGATGATGGTAAAGAATTTTTTAATAAGTCATTTCAAAATTTGAATAAATTGAATAATATAAATCATTATTCAACATATAGCACTTTAAAAGCAAGTATAGTTGAACGATTCAACAGAACAATAAACCAAATGATGTGGAAAGAGTTCAGTTATCAGGAAAGCTATAGATGGATAAACATGTACAAGATGCTAATTGCAAAATATAATAATACATATCATCGAACCATTAAGATGACACTA